>CM057450.1:724978026-724995526 GCA_016271365.2 Neoceratodus forsteri
CCATCACAGAAGCGTTTTATGTTGTCTGGCTAACGCCAGAAGGTAATCTCTGGTTGCCACTCCATATGTTATTGCCAAAACAGCTCGCAGGGCCTCAGGGTTGTCCGGCTTCCCTCTAGCCATTATTCTGTAGGCCTTCTGTGTGCCGTTAATACGCACACTGGCATCTTCCCCAAACTGCTGTCAGAGCCAATCTTGTAAAAACAAAACCAGGTGGATGCCCTCACAGCCCTCCGGGAGACCTAGAAAACAGATATTTGAAGCTATGGTTTGATTTTCTAAGGTCTCAAGCCGCATATGTAAATGTCCATTCTCTTTAAGCACGTTGGTGATGATGCCCATAGCAGCATCAGAGCGCAATTTAGCTTCAGTTGTTTCGGCTGAGACCACATCAATTGTAGTTTCCAGGTTAGTCACCCTGTTGCCAAGTCCGTTTTTTTTTTTTTTTTTTTTGTCTGCCAAACTGGAGACCGAAGACTAAGCCAGTTTTCAACTGAGGTGAAACCTTTCTGAAGGTTGTTTTTGGAGGGGTTGAAGATCCTTATGGGTGGCATGTATGACTGCATCATCAGCATAAAGGATGATTTGTTCTGGGCCGGATTGTGGGAGGCTGTTTAGAAAAAGGCTGAGTAGAAGGGGGCCCCCAGTATGGATGCCTGTGGGACTCCTGAACGGACAGGCCTAGCATCAGAGAGAGGACATCTAAGATTTTGACTCATTGGGCGCGGTTATCCAGGTAGCTTTTAACCAAGCTGTAGCGTCGGGAAGAGCCCGGCTTTCAGAAGCTGCTTAAGTTAAAGACCATGGTGGACAGTGTCTAAGGCCTTTTGTAAGGTCGATTTAAAGACCAACCCAGCAAGGAGACCATTGTCCAATGAACTGTGAGTTGCACCGGTGAATTCGAGGAGGGCAGAGGTATTTCTGTGCCGTTTTCTGAAGCCATGTTGTTGAGAGCACAGTATATTATGTTTGTCCAGATAGTCAGTAAGTTGGATATAAAGATTAAGATTGGAGTATAGTGTTTTTGCAGTGTAATAAGCAGTGTTATATGCTCATATTTCCCCTACATACATCAAACAGTATTTGTAATAGAATACACTTTGTATTGTGATGGCAATACTGTATATTATTAGGATAGTTTATGGCCTCCAGAGAGTCAATACACAATGCAGTTCTTCACCCAGGTGTTTTATGTGATGTCTGATGACAGTGTGAATCTAGACATGTCTGTTTGCCATCATCTAAAACACAAGGGGGGGGTTGTTGAGTATTTTGAGAGGCCATATGTCAGTGTATGTTGTACCAAAACAAAATTACAGTTGAAGCCCAGCATCTTCAGTCTGAGACCAGCACTTGTCTGTGCCCACTGGCCAGCTTGCGCACACCACTCGCCAGCCTTCCCTGTGCTATGAATGGCGCTGTTCAGTGCTGTTGCATTGTGACGTCCTCAGTAACTGTGAATGAAAAGTAATTCTGCATTAGTGAGGATGTCTTTACTATAAAGCAGAACAATTTTTTTATGTTGAATGGATTTGCATACATAGCCGCATTCTACTATACACATTACACCATACACTATTTAAACATTGCATATGCATACATGTTTTTCTATATGTTCCATTAACGTTTGTCCATCTATATATTTGGGAAATAGGTTTGTGGAATCAAATTT
Organism: Neoceratodus forsteri; assembly: GCA_016271365.2. NCBI lineage: Eukaryota > Metazoa > Chordata > Ceratodontiformes > Ceratodontidae > Neoceratodus > Neoceratodus forsteri. Next base: position 724,979,699 of record CM057450.1, read on the forward strand.
TAAATCAGAATTATTACTCTTAAAGAAGGACTGACCTTTATCATGGAATGTGGCTAGGCTGTTATTTTGAGAAGATGATGCATTCATAGATGTCATACTTGCATACATAATCTGGAGCATAAACTTATGTGCTATTGATGTACTAAATTCCAGAAGTTCTTCTAGTATCATCACAGTTGCATAGCAGCAGTATACAGCATTGACACTTATGTTGGTACAGTGAAAGAGTCCAGAACTCGGCTCATCATCCATGGTGCAGTAAAAATCATCTGTACATTAGAACACCAACAGTTACAGGTACCCTTTCCCAAAACCCAGACATTTGGGGAGGGGTATTTGTTGTTGTTGTTGTTTTGCAGAAACTGACCTTTTTGCTGTTTAGTCCTTCACATCTAAAGTGTGGGTTATTGTGGTACGGGAGCAGAGTGAGTTCAGGAGTTTTTCACTGTGAATAATTTTATTGGCTCTGTCCTCTCTACTTGAAGCTGCATATGCACTGTGTTTAATTATGTAGATTAGACCTAGCATCAGACTGCATCAACTACATTTTTAATCGCGTTATCTATATATACACAATAAACCATGAAACATAAGTGCTGATGGTTGTATATTTTATTTAATATAAAAAATACATTTGAAGTGAAGTTGCATTTTAGGCACAATGAAATTTGTCATGTAAAAAAACTTGGCAGTTTACTTTGATAAAATTACATTCGTTACACATACCGCATCTTGTTGTAATGAAATGTTTATTTTAGAAACAAAACATTGATAATTGAAAACCTACCCCACAGTTTAGGAATGGCTTTTTTTTTTGTAATTTGTATTTGTTGATTTTATGCAGTTGAATGCAAGCATCTCCCGTAAGACAGTACATTCAAGTTATTGACATTTTACAGGATTTGATCTTTAAGTATTTATGGTACTCCTATTGTACTACATATGAGGAGTTTCCTAAAAAAAAAAAAAAAAAAATTGTAATTATTATACATCCTATACGTAGGCTATCCGCTGCCATGAGTGGGGACACCCTTTAACTGCTAAAGACCTATTCAGTCAAACTCACCCCTGTGAATGGTGAAAATGTCCCCATTATCCTACCATAGGGAAATTAAAAAGAAAGGGAAACAGAACTCATCTCACAACTCCACACACCCCATCTCAATTACTTTATAACAATATAAGCTCAGTAGTTATATCCATTTAGCTCTACAGAACGATTTTTAACGTAAAGCAGATTTATACAGAGCTGACTCCCTCAGGGACCCTAATATAAGGGAGTATTAATTTCAACGTCCTCAAACAGCTGCAGTTCTCAACAGTTTGGTGTACATAAAGTAAATTGTGTCACAACTCAACTCTATAAAGAATTACTCCCAGAGTTTTATAAACATTAGAACTTTGCACCTTTAACCATTACAGGAAAGTTGCATTAAACAGAATATACATATTATGAAAAAGTTCCCAACATTTAGAAGGAATAACGAGTCCAGAATTTATATTTTTTTCAGTCCCGAAGTCTAAGCCTTGCCAGTTTAATTAAACATAAAACTAAACGCCGGTGGAGACTTCAAGTTTCCTCTTCTCCTTCAGATTCTGTCTCCTGGTGTTGTGCCGTACAGTCCTGTTCGATTTTGCCCAACAGTTTACTCGCATCCACTGGATCGATAAAATGGAAGGTTTTATTGCCATAAACCACCTTTAAGCTTGCCGGCATCAGAAGTATATGGTGAACACCCAGTTGTCTGAGTTTTGCTCTAACCCCATCAAATGCTTTGCGTCTCTGTCTAGTGGCGTAACTGAGATCCGGGAAGAAATGTACTGAATTCCCTGCCCACTTATAGTCCCTTGCCTCTTCGCCATTCGCAGGATACTGTCCCGCTCCCTCATGGAGTCCAACACGGCCAACACCGCACGTGTCAGAGGATGGGCTGAATCTACATGTAGTTGGGCCCCTCGTACGTTCACTCTGTATGCCCGTTGGATCGTAATAGGTGTCTCCAGTTGTAGTTGTTCAGGGATCCACTGCTCCAAAAAGCAGCACAACTCCTCGTCTTCTCCTGTCAACCAGTAATCCTGATATGAGACGCCCGTGCCCTGTTGTTGAGATTTTCAAGGCGGCGGCGGAGCAAGGTATTCTTTTTCACCAGGCCTGTTGTAGCAACTGCTGCTTTCTCCAATGTTTTACTGGCCCCCTGCGCTACCTCCTCTATCATGGACAGCTTAGTTTCTGGGACCGCTAGTCTCGAAGTAAAGTCATCCATCTTTCTGTCTATGCCCTGAATGGCTTTTAATAGCGCAGCATTTGAAGGCTGACATGAAGTAGACTCAGCAGCTTCTTTTTCCTTATACAGGCCTTGTCTCGTGTCTTTCTGTTTACCTCCCTCACTTCCCGCGGCCTTTTTTGTGCGACCCATATTACTGAAGGAGCCAATTCTGGTATACTAAGTCCGTTTTAAGAGCTGAAGCTAGACTCAACACTTTTTTTAGAGCGATTTTACAAACCTATTTCTACTGAGATTTAGTCAAATAAAGCTTGTATGTGTGGAGCTGTATTGGAGTGCTGCTTTCAGCTCGGCTGCTAGTCACGCCCCCTCAGGAATGGCATTCATAAGCATTTTACACATGTTAATTTACTCATGTGTCCACTGTATAATTGCTGTAGGGTGATCCAGGGTGTGGGTTATTGGGGGGATTTAACCGCATCTTGTGTGGTTAAGTCATTGTGCTGTGCCTCGTGACACACCACACAAGGCGTGGGTAAACCCCCAATAACCCACACCCTGTTGTGCCTTATTGATTAATGCGGGGTATGCTCATCCTATTATCCCATATAAAGAGAGCCAGTTTTATTGTAATTTATAGGGGCAAGTGAGAATTTATCAGCAGGAATGAATGTGCAAGTACAATAAGTTTTTGATTTACAGAACCCAGCATTATGTTTGCCCCAGATGAGTTGTGTCGCATGGCATGTGCACTGGCTAATATTTTAGTTGGAAAGTACAGTTACGCAAGACTTTTCCATAACAGTATATTTTCCAGAGAGGTTCCGGCATCAGGTCTTGAGCTGTAGGACTGCACACCCTGGCATCAGGACCACATGGAAAACTTTACATAGCAATGACTGACAGGTAACCACCCCTGTCATCACGTGACCGGACATTAATATGATACTATAAAGGGGGCTGCCTCCATGCCCGGCCTCCGATTCTATTGACAGAAGACCCAGAAAGGGTAATGAAAGAAAGGAGCAGGCTCCTGGAGCCTGAAACACCTGAAAAATGTCTCTGAAGCAAGAGGATGCAGAAGCTGGGGGAAGGTGGGAGGGAAAAGGTGACCTATTGCAGGAGCCTCTTGAAGATCTACTGTTACTGTAAGTTCTTGCATAACCGTACTGTATTACCTTGAGACAGTTCCTGCAATAAGGTCTTCAAATGTAGGACTGAATTCCAAGCAGTCAAAAACCAAAGGCTCAGTCAAGGACTGAAGGGAGGCTGGAAAGTCTGCAGTCCCCAGGAACAAATTGGGGCAGGAGGCCCTGTAGGACAGCTAGTCCAAAGCCAGCGCTGCTCCTAGAGGCGATGTTCAGACTGTAATGCTTGGTAAAAGTATGGACAATGCTTCAAGTGACCACGACACATTCCTGAAACAAGCAGTTGAAGTGACCATGTCTCTAGTCAAGTGACCCTTCGGTTCCCCTTGAAGTGGCTTGTCGTACTTCTGGTAAATGAACAGAATGAAGTTTGTAAACCATTTAGACAGACAACCTTTCGAAACTGCAATGCTCAGTGAAATGGACTTTCAAGGAAGAGTAGATCAGGCTGAGATCAGATAGATGTAACAGATATTTTATTACCTGGGACACAGGACAAGAAAAGATGTCCAATCCCTTGGAGACCGCCCAAATGGAGAATCTTTTCCCTATCATGGCACAAGTAGTTCCAGTGGATAGCTTTCTGGCCTCCATCAGGACCTGAGCCACCTTCAAAATGTGACACAGCTACTTCCACAGGTGCCACAAATGCAGATGAAGGGATCTGAGCCCTGGATGAACCAGGGTGCCCTGCTTCTGGGACGGAAGATCGCGATGAAGGGGCAGGGGTAATATGGAGGTTCCAACACTAGCTGTTGCAGCAGAGGGGACCTGATCTGAAGAGGCATAAAGGGAGCGATCAGAATCGCGTGTGCTCCTTCCGCCTGGATCTTCAGCAGGACCCTCTGAAGCAGTGGAAAGGGAGGGAGAAATGTACATAAATCACCGTAACCAACAAACAGACAGCGCATCTGGCCAAAAAAAAAGCAGCACGCCTGTGAACGAGCTAGCAAAAATTGGGACGTTTTTCGTTTGGATGGAGAGGTTAACAGATCTATCTCTGGATGACTCCACAAGTTGAATATGCCTTTGATCACTCAATGAGCTCTCTGAGGCCTAGGACTCCAGGGAGAGGGTACTCCTATACCTGCTGCAACGGGACCGTGAGACCCACACCAGGCTTGAGGACATAGAGAACAGATCTCGACTAAGTAATTTCCGGGTGCTTGGGGTACCGGAGGGGGCTGAGGAGGGGTTCACCACACCAATTGATTTTATACAACATTTATTGTGCTCAGTCCTCTCTGTGCCCTCCGACACAGATTTAGCCATGGATAGGGCTCATCGCTCCCTGGTCCCAAGGCCTACCAACCCTACTGCCAGGCCACGTTCATGGGTGGTGCTCATGGTGCTTTTTCATCCAAGGAGTGGGTTCAGAAAGAAGCATGGTGACTCGGGGACATAAAATATCAAGGTTCCTTATCTTCTTCGAGCAGGACTTTTCACCTGCCCTGCAGGCAGAGCATATAAAAGTGCGTGCAATAACCAGGGAGATTAAAGAAAAGAAGAACATTAAAGCCCAACTTTTATTCCCATCGAAGCTGCGCATACACTTAGACTCTGGCCTCAGAACATTCACCAACCTTCTTGAAGCGGCCTCTCTCCTGAAAGAATGGGGGATCCTACTACTTGACCTGGAATGGGATTTTTTAGAGCATAACCTCCAGAAAAACGCTTGGTAAGTAGTCAACAGAGGCACAAAATGCTTGTTTCACGGATCGCTACCGCATGCCCTACTGAAAGATGCCACGCGCATGCTGCAACGAGTAGATGGCAAGAAGAACTTCAATCAGGCTTCCTCTCCAAAATCCCCGCCACCTCGCTGAACTCTCTAGTAGAGAGATTGCTTCTCGAGAGCAACAGCAACAAATAGGTTATTATCCAGATCATTAGTTGCCTTAATGAGGGAAATGGGCGTAGTTGACATTTGGCGGGCTCAGACATCCACAAGAAAAAGGATTTTACGTTTTATTCCAACGCACAGCAATCTTTTTCCCCGCATAGACTTATTTTTCACATATGCAACCACCCTCCACTGGATCACTAATTCCCATATACATGATATAACCCTGTCCGGTCATTCCCCAATTTTGATCCTTCTTGCTGTCCCACAGCAGGACAGACAAACTTTGTGGCGACTTAATGTCTCCCTTTTAAATAAGACATTTGTCTCCAAACTAAAACAGCAAATCTTTGATTTCTCCATAAGCCACCGACCTACATACCATTCACATCTACTTAAATGAGACACGCTCAAAGCAGTCCTCCGGGGGAGGTCATAAGTTTTGCAGCGGTCCAGAAAAAATTATTGCAGCTAACACATAACAGACTAGCCCAGGAACTAGCTGAACTAGAAAAATATCACAAGGTTAACCCCCAAGATAAGCATATCCTGGGGGATCTAACTAAGATCAAAAAGGACTTAACGGATTTTGAAAACAAAAGGGCGGAGGGTATGCTGAGATTCGCATGTCAAAAGTACCATGAGGTAGGGGGTAAGGCATCATGATTACTCTCATTCCGCCTGCGAAAGGCACAGGTGGATGGGTATGTCCCTTGTATTCCGGAAGGAGGACCACAAGGGAAAAAGTGGTCCTCACCCAAGGAAATAGCCCTTCAATTCCAAAAATATTACCAGAAATTATACACAGAGGATAAGGTCTTATTTTCCTGTGTAGACATTGCCAACACCTTTTTTAAAAGCCCTTAACCTACCCAAAATACCGGAAGCGGTGAAGACGAAATTAAACCGGCCTATCACAGTGGAAGAGACTCTGGAGGTCATACACCAGTTACCTTCAGGTAGGACCCCCGGCCCGGATGGGTTTAGCGGAGAACTCTATAAAGAACTTGCGGCCCCATTGGCTCCGTTTCTAACAGAAGTATTTAACCAATGTCTAGAGGAGGGTAAGGCCCTGGACAGTTGGTCCTATTATATAATTTCGGTCATTCCCAAACCCAGTAAAGAGACTTCAGAGTGTGAATCTTTTAGGCCCATAGCCCTCCTCAACCAAGACCAAAACATTTTTACAACAATTCTGGCTGTTCGGCTACAAAATCATATTGAGCTGCTGATTCACCCGGACCAAATGGGGTTTATACCGCATCGCCATATGAGTGATAATATTAGAAGACTTCTAAACATTATGCAAATGAATAGACCCCCTCTGAACCCTGCCCTGGACATCTTCTTGGACGCAGGAAAAGCCTTTGATAGGCTCAATTGAGCCTACCGCTTTGAGGTGATGAGTGGGATGGGTATGGAGGGAAATTTTCTAACTTGGGTTAAACTTTGTTACCTGAATCCCCAGGCCAGGGTGAGAGTGAATGGCACCATCTCGTCTCCCTTTTATATTACTCGACGGACTAGGCAGGGATGCCCCATATCTCCACTGCTTTTCGCAGTTAGTATGGCGCTGTCAGTCCAAGCCATAAGGCAACGTGGCAGAATTGAGGGAATAAAACTTCAAGACACTTCCCATAAAATCTCCCTCTATGCGGATGACACTTTGATATGTTTAGGCAATCCGGCTTCCGCCTTTCCACACTTGTTAGACCTTTTGAATACTTTTGGAGATATATCTGGCTTTAAGGTAAATGCAACAAAGTCCGAGGCACTGCTGATAGGGGCGGCTTCGGATCCGGACCTTGAGGCCAGGGTCCCATTTAGGTGGGTCGAACACAAATTAAGATCTCTCGGAATACAGATTCCGAAACAGTTAGCCTTACTGTATAAACATAATTATGAGGCGTTAGGGCAACAAATAAAAGCTGATGTACATAGATGGACACTGCTCCCCCTATCATTCACAAACTGATTGGAGGCAATAAAAATGAATATCTTACCCAGATTCCTTTTTCTATTTACTAATCTTCCCCTACAGATCCCGAAAAAAGACTGGAAGGACCTCAAAAAATACCTCTCTAATTTTATCTGGTCAGGCAAACGTCCTAGAGTTCGGTGGGATATATTGACATAGGAAGAAAACAAAGGTGGGATGGGTTTAACCAACTTTCCGAAATACTATGCCGCTGCCCAAGTCGTTCCAATAATCAAAATTTTGATACAAGGGAGGAAACATGGCTGGTTAGAGATAGAGGAACGACAGTGTGGACCAACCCCACTACATATTCTACCTTGGACAGTCCTGCCGAGTGGCTTAAAAAGTATAGTAAACAGTTTTACTCGACACACGTCAATGTGGCTAGAGGCCATTCAAGACTGGGAAATAGTCTGCCCAGTATGGGAGTATGTGTCACTTTCATTCCATCCTGGATTCCCAGCATCCACAAAAGATCACTATTTTTTTCAGATGGGCACCCTTGGGCTTAAATAACCTTGGCAGTTTTTAAGGGGGTCAAGCCTAAAATCCTTTTTACAGATGCAGATAGAATTTGAATTGGATAGTGTAGATTTATTCAGATACCATTAGTGAGTACATTACATACCACTAATATAGGTCTCACAGACCTAATTCAGGGACCGGCAACCCCTATCTTGCTAACCTACCAAAGAAGTGTCATGGGGGACACTAGATCCTTTATCACAAATATACAAAAGATTGATGGAGGATAGAGGAGTACTGGTGGTGCAGAGTGGAACACAGATGGGAGTTGGAGGCAAATATGAATATCTCTGACAAAAACTGACATTATATATGGTAGGGACTACACAAAACTACCAATTCCCCCTCCTGGAGAGAATTCGGGTGGAAAATCAATATTCGCTTTTTCAGAACCCCTACAGTTTCATTTCACTATGCAGCCCACTCCTCTAATAAATGTTGGAAAAAATGAGAGCACATCGGAACACATTACCATATTTTCTGTTACTGGCCTAAAATCACTTCCTTTTGGAATAACTTAGCCCAAGACATCTCCCAGATCTTGTCCCTTTCTGGCCCATTGGAATTTGATAATTTGGTGTTGGGGTTTCCCCAAAGGAGGTCAAGACCGCATCAGGGAAGTACCTTTTCTATATCCTCATTGCAGCGGCGTTGAAGGCTCTTAACCAAAATTGGTTGACAGAAACACCCCGTCCAATTAGTACCTGGTATGGGAACATTAGGTTAATCAAGGACATGGAGGCAGTCACGACCCACCTTAGGCTGACCACAGACAAATTCAATAGTAGTTGGCTACCCTTCTTTGACCACACAGAAAGAAGAGAGGGTACACCAGTGTTGGAGCAATTGCTTCAGTCCTAAACCCCATGGAAGATGCAACTCACAGGACCCATTATTGGCTGGGGATCCTGATGTTTTACCCAAAAGTGGTGGACCTGTTCTTTCTCTCCCTCCCTCTCTCTCTCTTTTTCTTTCTCCTTTTCTATATCTATATTGTAAGACAGTAGTAGCCACATACATTGACAGCTATTTCCAGATATTTCATGAAATTTCTGAAGAGTTTCTCTCTGCTGCCCCTACTGTAGAAATAAAGAAAGCATTAGATATATCTGGAAATATCACAGAAATTTCGGGAAATAGCTGGCAGTGTCTGAGGCTGCTACTGTAGGCTGTGCATGTTCTTGAATATAGGTTTGTAAGGTCCTTTCTTTTCTTGGGTTTTTTTTTCCCCTTATGTGTAATGAGTACTAATCTTACTTAAGTGCTATGCTATATTTGAGTTATAAAGAATGAGACAAAGGCGTTATAAATTGTTAAAAACAGTAATGGTTTATTACAATCGGACACTATCTTGTAAGGCCTTCAGCAGTCATATAAGGTCGTCCTCGACTATCACCACATAGCAGTTGGAAACTGGAATAACTGAACCGCAGACCCAAGCAGTCAGCTGCGACATCCTGATCTCTCCCTCAACGAACAGATCTGGAACTATCTCAGCACATCAAACCTGCAGAATTAACTGGACATGGATTTGGTTCATACCACGTTGGACTATTTTTGACTATATACTTAATTTCATGAAGGCTTTTTAATTCTGAGTGTATTATGATCATTCTAAAAGTGTCCTCAATAAACTTGTCTTTTTAAAGTTAAATGTAAGGAAAAGGGGAGGGGGAAAAATATAAAGCAGAAGTAACAAAAAGTCAGAATGAAGTAATTGCAGAAAAGTGCATAAGTTATAGTCTGGTAAGAAAGGAAAATTTGAAAAGTGAGGAAAGCATTACCAAAAATAGTATAGGAGAATAGAGGAACACTTGAGAAAATAAAATGTATAGAATGTGAGAGCATCTCCATTGACAAGACAACTGGTGTAATAAATGAAAGGAAAAGATTGCTTGATGGAAATTAAGTCTGTATCAGACTTGATGGTATGTTTCAGAAAGTAGCTGAATCACCGGAATCATTAAGAGATCCTATAGAGTATCTAACTACAGCAGAATTGGGCATATGCCAGGCTAAGGGTAATATCGTTATGGCATGTAGGGATGAGAATCATGAGCAAAAACCTGTTTACGTACTCATTCCTGACATGAACCTGGCAAAGTCCATTTGGGCTAAAACCCACAGACTTCCCTTTCTGGGTTTAAGTATGTGGGCTCCTATTTCTTGGAAAACAATCGCTGCCCACACTAAGCAATCTCATGGGATTGGAACTTGCCTCCATTCGAACACTTTTTAAAAGAAAATTTAATCCAGTCACAATGGGATTTTAATAATTTACCAATAGACAGTAAGAACTCTAATTCCTGTGTATTTGTCCTTTTTTTGGTGTAGATAAATTTCCGGGAGAAAATGTGGAAGTCCTGAATGTTTACGTAAATTCCCTTATAGGCTCGTATCCTAAGAAACCTAAGTGGGGAAATTGCATCTGTTATGTAAGAAGAGTTTTCAAGGATGAAATGGACAGTCAAATTGATGTTTGTTTTTGCATCAACTGAATTATTTTCTTTGATAAAATGTAATGTGGAGATTTTTGATAATGCTGGTATATTAGTAGTAGATTTGCTTAATTTGCATGATGAGGGACCTCTGGCTCTTAACTTAGAATGTTGACTAGGAACAATTGATGAAAACTCTACAGAAACATTTGTTAGCACTGAACAAAGTAATTTGTATGTTAAGTTGCTATCTTGGAATACTGCAGGATTGTGTAATAAGTTGACAGACCAGGAATGTATAGGATTTTTATCAAGGCATGAACTTCTTAATATACAAGAGACTTGGGCATTAGAGAATATAAATATTAATGGATACCAGTCTTAAACCCAGCAATGAAATATAAAAAAAATCTGGTAAACCAAAAGGGGGGTTGGCTATATTTGTAAAAATTGGGCATAAGATCTCCATATTAGAAGTTATTAAAAATTCACAAAATTATATTATGGTTGTTCTCATAGATCAGGTTATGCTGATTTTGGCTAGTGTACATTTCCCCCCATCTAAAAGATTAGATGAACTTAGAAATATTTGGAGTTCTCTGCAGGCAGATATAGATGCTACCTTTCATAAATATGCCAAAGGTATTCTTTCAATAGTGGGAGATTTTGATGCCCGTATTTCCAGTTATGATAATTTACAAGACTTGGAGAATCAGGTAAATCTTAAGTTCTGTAATAATAGAAGTAGTGAGGACAAAGGAGTAAATGATAGAGGCCGGGGTTTAATCAGATTATTGAAGAAAATGCCCTGATGGTTCTGAATGGGAGAATAGAAGGTGATAGGGAAGGAGAATATACCTTTTTTGGGGTGGGACAGAGCATAATAGATTATGCTATAATTAATCGGGAGTGCCTTCAGAGTTTTGTCTCATTAAAAATTTCTGTGAGATCTGAAAGTGACCACACAGCCTTGAGTATGCAAATTATGACTGATGATAATATTTGTCACGATTCATTCCTTTGTGCATCCTTGGCACAGTTACGTTTGGAAGGGAAACAACGCCTGAATTTTAGGTCTATCACTGGAAAAAAGGTAGAAAAAATATTGAGGGAATTCGAAAAAAAGGATGATCAAGACTGGGATAATTTTGAATGGGCTGATGCCCATTTAAATAAACTCAATCAAGATCTTGGAGCAATAATCTATATAAATGCTAAATCAGAACCTAAAGTAATAAAAACGTGGTTTGATAGAGAATGAAAAAAGGAATCTTATTAGTCAGATGGACTAGAAACCACCTGTCTAGGGAAAATTATTATTTTTTAAATAGGGCTAGGAAACAATATAATAAATTTTCTCCAGATAAAGAGGTTAACTTTTCAAAATTAGTTATGGGAAGAGGTGTTTCAGATCATTATGAATAAAGATGTTAAGGCCTTCTGGAATATGGTTGCGAAAGGAACCAATCCATATCAGCCCTCATTATTAGTATATGTTCCAAAAGAAACCTGGGTAAAACATTTTAAAGACATTTTTTGTAAAATTCCCTCTCTAGAAAATTCTGATGATGCTCTACCGGAAAGTTTAAGAACAGCAAGGTTGCCTTTAGTTTTTTTTCAGCTGAGGAAATAGAAGCCTCTATAATGATGATGAAGAAGAAAGAAAAAAAAAAAAGCCCTCGGTCCAGATTGTATTCTGCCCGCCGTTTATAAACAACATAAGGAATTTTGGATTCCCTTGCTTACAGTATTTTTTTTAATTTATGTGCGAAATATAACTTTATACCCATCTCATGGACATGTAATATCATAGTCCCGATTTATAAGAAGGGCTCTGTTTGTTTATGAGCCAAATAACTTTTGTCCTATAAGTCTATTAGACATAAGTTCTAAAATATTTTCTAGACTTCTATTGAGTAGATTAAATAAGTGGGCTGAATCTACCTCCCAAATTTCCATCTATCAGGCATGTTTTTCGGGAGGGCTTTTCCACGATTGATAATGTGTTCTGTTTAACACAGTTGATTGAAAAGTATGTATACTTGAGAAAATTTAAGTTATATCTAGTTTAGATAGATTTCGAATCCGCATTTGATTTAGTAAATAGGATAAAGTTATGGGAACTTTTATATCAGAAGGATATGGATCATGGTCTTAGACTAATTCAAAAGCTATATCCGGGCACATCTACATCAATTAAATATGATAATGGTAGGTTGACTCAACCATTTGAGTCAAATCGTGGAGTTAAACAGGGCTATTTGGTCCCTGTTTTATTTAATTTGTATATCAACGAACTTTTAGTATAACAAGACTCAGAAGTCTTTGATTCTCCTAAAATTAACAACACTTTAATACATTCACTGGCATATGCAGATGATTTTGTAATGTTCTCATTAACCAGATCTGGGATACAGGGGAAAATTAATATTCTGCATATGAAATGTAGGTTTCTAGAACTTCGAATAAATATAAAAAAAACAAACAAAAAAAAAAAATGGTCTTTGGGTATAACAACCGGAAATTGAAAGAATACAGACTTAGAACTGGGGAGATAATATTGATTTGGTTAAAGAATATTGTTATTTCGGAGTAAAATTAGTCTCCACATTCTCTTGGTCTGCCCATATCATTAATCAGGCAAATAAAGCAAAGCTTTCTGCTAGGGCTCTGTTGAAGTTTAACTATGTCTATGGAGGAAATTTAGTCACACCAGTTCTTATAGCTGGTGAAGCAAAAATTCAACCTCTTTTTTGTTAAACGATCTGAAGTTTGGGGATATATGAATGAGGTGGAGTTGGAGAAGCCCCTGTTATACTATTATAAAGCACTTCTCAAGGTCCCTAGCTCTATCTCGAATGCTATGGTTAGGGCGGAGCTGGGGAAGAGTTCTTTAAAACAATAAAATCAGATCTTACACTAATCTCATATTGGATTAGGATAATAAACCCAGGGAAAAATACACTCCCAAAAATATGTCTCCAAGAAAAAAAGCAGTGGGCAGATAATGGTTTATTTTCACCATAGCTTAATGCCCTCAGAAGTAAATTTAATGGGATAAAAATGGGTAATTTATGGAATGATTATATTAGGGGGATTTTAATTCTTCCTCAATACAGAGGATTGATTAAGAAAAAACTGTACTCTCTAGGGAAATCCCTAGATTTGACATTTATTAGAAAGCAAAATGTGCTAGATGGTACAAAGAGAACAAAATTGACCATGCTTTAGAGCTGTATCTCTCTTTCTCTCTGATTCCATCATCTAGAAAAGCTATTACCTGGATGAGGATGGGGTTAGTTAATTCAAAGTGTGTGTGTGTGTAATATAAATAAATATATAGTAATGGTGGAAGTACTAATGATGGTGTAACAGGGGTAGAGAGGCTTTGCCCATGCATTAAGAGACATGAAGAAACTGTAAAACACATGATACTGATATGTCCTCTGTTTAAAAAGGCCAGAGATCAGTTACCGAAGAATTATCTGGTGATTTATGCAGATACTAGCTATGACTTGACATTTATTTTGCTGCACCCTCAAACTCCAAATGATGCAATTTTGATTGCAAAATTCCTGAACTTTATACTTAAGAGCAAAAAAATAAATTATAGGATGTCTAATCAAAAACAGAGGTAGGGATGATGATATAAATATTGCTGGATTAATGCTTTAGAAACTAATTTTTTAATGTTTTTAAGGAGAAATACTATTTATGGTATTAATGTGTTTATGATGTATATAATTACTCTGTACAACATTTCTTTTTTTCCACATATAAATGTTGTAAATAATCACAATACTTTGGTATTTTGGTTGAGCAAATAAAGAAACTGAAATTGTAACTCTTAATTTTCCTGTGTAACTTCACCATTCATCACTGATGGGATGTCACTCACCCGGAGGCGCAGCACCTCGTGGTAGCTTTTGTTTGCCTGAAGGGGGAGGAGTCAGCACCACAGTGCCGACCATGAGGCAGATGTATGGCGTTGCGTTTGCAGGTTGGCCATAACTGGTGCTGGCTCTTCCACTGCCTCAGTTCTGCATGATAAAGAGAGGAAAAATAGAGAAAAGGGAAGCTGAAGCAAGAGAGCTCATAAAATTCTTACTAGCAAGGCTGTCCGTGTATTTCAGTGGGAAACTACAAATCTGTTTTCAGATTTTTATGGAGAAATAACACTTCCTGCCACCAAAATATTATATATTAAATAGAAATATGTTATTTTTGATAACGTGATCTTTTGTTATAATTTAGTAGGTAACATTTTCTTCATAACCAGATTTTACTCGGAAAGAAGTAAAGATAATCTAATTATTGTATTCAGAAATGTAACGTACAGATGGAGCACTATAGTACAGCCATATAAAAGGCAAAGTTTGATGAAATAAGTAGCAATTTCTTTTGAAAAAGGTAGAAAAATATATTCAGTTTCTAACTGAAATACACTGGGCTCTTAAATAGCTTTCAGTTTCTGAGATCATAATACCAGCATTCTACCGAATTATTTTTTTACTAGTAGTATGAAAAGCAAAGGTAAAAATCCACTTATTTCACTGCATTAACAAATGTCTTAAGTAGAAAGTAATTATTTTGTTTTACTGTATTTTGATGTGGTGTTAGTCCGTTTTTTATTTATTAGAAGTAAACATCTGCTTATTAAGAGCCCAGGGCAGGATTCTCAAAGACCTTGCACTCGGCGCATCTCGGATGCCCCGGTGCAAATGAGATGTGCCGAGCACCAACTGTGGTATTCACAAAAGATGCGACGAGTAATGCTTCTGATCCCTTCTCCTCTCTGTGAATGCCACTGTTGCACCTAGCCCTGGATTCGCCAGCGCAACCCCATGGTCTGGCTGGGACTCCCAGTGGGGCAGGAAGTCAGATCCAATAACCTGCAGATGGGGCCGTTATTGGGGCCATGTGCATGTCATTATGGCTCCATTTGCATGCGCTGTGCAGGGATGTGCCTGGCGGAATGTGCTGGGCGCTCTGCAGTGTCTATAGGCCACACACATAGCCACAGGGAGGCAAGTTGCACCCCCCACCTATCTGTGGCCCGTTCGCTGGCTGTGGGGACACCCACAAAGGAGCTCCAGCGGTGGTCCTCCCTGCCTGAACCCTCGTTTGGAATTCTGCACTCTGCAACGGTAGGCATGTAAACCCAGATTCCACTCCCCCCAACCTGGTCACAACATGGACCTGAAGTCCAGTCCCGCCCTAGTGGTCCAGTGGACCCTCCACCAACTCGGGCACCCTCTCCCCATCCTGCTCCCCCCGTCCCAGCTGGTCCAAAGGTTTGGCAGGCAGCACAACCTGCCTGCATACCGCCACAGTTGCCTGCTGTCATTACAGAGCTGTCTGTGAATGACAGCCACTGTACACCCTGCAGCCCATTAGTGGACCCAGCTGAAGCCGGGGATGTGCCGGCGCTGGGCGCATCCCCTTTGTGAATCCTGCTCCCAGTGTATTTCAGTGAGAAACTAGATATATTTTTCTGTCTTTTTCATAAAAAATTGATACTTATTTCATCAACAAACTTTGCCTTTTATATGTTTGCACTATAGTGTTCCATCTGTATATGTTTTTGAATACAATAATTAGCTTCTCTTTACTTTCAAAGTAAAATCTGGTTATGAAGAAAGTGTCACCTGCTAAATTATAACAAAAGGTC